>JAXQQM020083515.1:0-20094 GCA_034641835.2 Pinus albicaulis
TTGTTGGGAAAAATTCTCCGAGAGGAGGGGGGGGGTGAATCAGTATTTAGTGTAGACTGAAATTTTTTTACTTTTTCTTTCTCTAAAATCCATACGCTACTTTAATGAACCCAAGTCGCATATACACGCGTATATCCTTAATGAAAATTGCGTATTACCAGAGATCTTATTATGCATTTAATTCTTTACTTAGATCTTTGCATCATTCATTCATCAGATGTTTAGTTAGTAGTAAGCATGTGCAGTAATAACAGAATAAACCATCACACATAAGCAACACACATGAACACCATCATTTAAGGTGGAAACCCAATTCGGGAGAAAACCACCTCTGCCGTCGTCTTTGTCTTCAATATTTATTATAAAGAAAACATCTTACAACCATGTACTGGCGCAGACTCATACCAGCACACAGGCACCCACCTGCAGAAGGCTACAACCTTCTCTCGTTTACCAGCCTCTCCTGGAAGGGAGTTACAACCCCCTGCTCTCGTTTACTAGCCTCTCCTGGAAGGGAGCTACTACCCCCTGCTCTCGTTTACCAGCCTCTCCTGGAAGGGAGCCACACTACCCCCTGCACTCGTTTACCAGCCTCTCCTAGAAGGGAGCCACTACCCCCTGCACTCGTTTACCAGCTACCACTGGAAGGGAGCTACAACCCCCTCACTGAAGGCTTTGACCTTCAGCACCATTGCGGACCACGTTTCATCAATTTTCATACTGGATCCAACAACTTCCATACAACACATCTTGTAGGCCACTTTTCATTAGATTTTCAGACTGGACCCACTCCACACATTTAAGCTCATCATATATCAAACTGAAACTTATAACCCCATCAATTCATTCATTGAATCATCAACCAATCAACCAACAACTTGATCTTCAATTAACATAATCAGCAGCATATTCATTATTCAAACAACCTAGTTCTGTATGAATACATCATTGACAGATAGCAGTAAAACAGCAAAACAGTTCAGATAGTTCATTCCACTTACTTTAGCAAACCCTAGATTCCATACGTGCTTTTACTTCACTGAACCTGCGTATGTACGCGCTTTTATGCACACCAACCCGCGTATACTTCTGTGCATTCTTCAGAAAACCCTAACTGCCCATACGCGCTTTTCCTTAAGCAGACCCGCGTATACACGCGCTTTTAATGAAGCGAACCTGCGTATAGATCTGTAACTTTTCAGGACTGTGCAGCTCTTCAGATCAGATAAACAACTCAAATTTCATCCTTTACTTCAGAAAGTATTTCGCCTCATCTCAGATCTAAACATTCCATAAAAAGATCTAGAAAATACATATACATTTCAGATCTAGAGATCCCTCTTCATCATTTTCTTCATAGGTGCATTAGTAATTCAGATCAATCAATTCATTCCATGCAGATATACTTCAGAGTGAAGTATTCATTCAATACCCAGACTTGCACACCCTTGCTCCATGATTTTCTTCTCCTTATATAGATTTAGCCTTTGTCAATACCATGAGCCAAAACCACACCACTTTCGATGGTATTCCTGGACGGGATCAAATAGATAATCCAGCACTCAATACTGTGGGCCAATACCATGGTATTGTCCCTTGGTTTTATAAATTTAAAGCGCAAATTGGCATACGCGACTTGGCACGTACTTTTCTGCGTGCATACGCTACTTCTTCTTAACAAACCCGCGTATGCTTTGTGACACATCATATTTATCATTTTTCTGGCACTTACTGAATTTCATTTCTTCTGTTACTTCTGATTTGATCTGTAGATACATCATCCTTACAAATTTAACATATAGGTTGCTTATCACAGGCAACTCATCAAGCAGGTTTCTATCAAGAACAACTTCATCAAGTAGTTTGCCATCATTCATCAAGTAGGTTGCCATCCAAAGACAACTCATCAAGTCAGTTTTCATCAAGGACAACTTCATCAGGCAGGTTCCATCAAAGTCAACACATTGTATCACATTTCCAACAATCTCATTTCATCAAGTAGGTTGCCATCAAGGAAAACACATGCCAACAATCTCCCCCTTTGGACTTGATGGCAACCATGATGGTGTTTGATCACCACAACAGATAGATATATTGATTATAACCATTATGCAAACACCATGATACTCTCCCCCTATTCAAACACCATGTTACTCTCCCCCTTTGACATCAAGGGCAAAGGGCGGATCAAAGCCAAGACAATGTTTTTCTCCACATGTAGAAAGAAGAGCTCTGTAGATCTGATGTTCACTGAAGTTACCATGCTCCCCCTGAGTTCATGCTGAATCTTCAAAACATATTTTTCAATGCAGTGCATGACTCTATGACCTTTCCTATCACCAAGGACTCATACTTACATCAAAGATCCAACCAAGTGGATTTACATATGTGACTCAAGTACCCAACCAAGTGGGTTTACACATTTTGACTCAACTACCCAACCAAGTGGGTTTACAAATTTGATCAAGTCCTTACATGACTAAATATTACAATTTTACATCATAGGTCTCAACATGACCTTTTCATCAAAATACAAATATGACTTTTTATGACCAACATCAAAAGGACCTCAAGAGAGAGATCATAATTTAGAACCATCATAATGCCAACAATGCATAATTCAAGGCTAATGTTCCTCCTAAACCTGTACACCTGTTCTTGAGCCATTTCACTCCTTCATCTCCCCCTTAGCTTGTGCATCCTGAACACTTTCAACAGCAAATCATCAAGGCATCTTCACCCAATATCAGAGAATGAAACAGAAATATAAGAGCTGAAACATCACTAGAGATACCAAATAGCACCACAGCTATGCTGAAGAATGCTAACCCAAAAAAATTTGTCAGCAACCACCCATATGCGGTTTTCTGTGTATAAACTCGCATATATACGCGACTGTCTTTCAGCAAATCCGCGTATCCAATTTTATCTTCTGAATTTAAGCAGATCTGATCTTCTGAGAGGTAGAGACATCTCCCATCTTCTATCTGAGAAATTTGAATGCTTCCCTGGAATATATGAGAAAAGATAGATAGGATAATGTAGCTGTATTTTCACGTGTCATCCAATAGTTGTAGCATGAGCACATCAGTAACCAAGCCTTCAGATTCTTTGCAGCCTCTACATATTCTTCCCAAGAGGAATTATCATGTCAGAACAACTTCTTCAATAGACAATATGTGTCAAAAAATCATCCATGTGATCCAAAATCACCAAGATCTTCAAGATTCATCATGATGTAATATGCTTAGGAAAAAGGTCTCAACCATAGCAACAAATTCTGCATGATCTATTCTTATCTCTGAATCATAAGACTTCCAACTCATCCATGTGTGAAACAAAAGATATTCTTCAGCAAAAAGAAAACAAGGCTCATCCATAATCTCATCATAAGAAACCATGTATCATGTCATCATCATTTGAGCAAGAACTAAGGAATAATCAGATACAATGCCAATAATTCAATCATTAGTTATTAGACTGATGCTCCCCCTGAACCTGTGTTCCTGATCTTTAGCTATCTTACTGTTTTTCTTATCAGAAAAGCATACGCAACTGTCTCCAGCAGAACTCGCGTGTATATGCAGCTTTAGTTCACTAAACCCGCGTATAGAAAGTGAAACACTGAAAATTTCCACAACTTCATCTCCCCCTGAATTTGTACCACCTGTACCTGTCTTCTTCACATCAGATGCATTGTCAGAAATAAACATAACCAGAATTACCAAACCAGCCATGGGAATCATCATACATTGCTCCCCCTGTGATGATACATTACTAATCCCTATAATGTATCTCACATCATCCTGCAGCCATTGTGAGAAGTAGGCTTTAGAAGTGGATGACTGCAGTAGGATATTTATCCCCTAAGTTTTTGACCTGTCCTCCTTCCTTTTCCAGCTTTGCTTGAAATTTCTTATTGTGTGCTGGAAATTATCCAATTTCTCAGATCCATTCATCCTGCATTCTTTTTCTACATGTCCATACTTGTTACAGGCATAACATCTTGCATGACCAGAAAAGTAAGCATAAGGATCATAATGTGTTCTTCTATTCTTTCTTCTATTGCAATCAGCTGCTTTATGACCATACTTGCTACATGAAAAACAATATCCCTTGAAGAAACCAGAGTACCTTTCTGTGTAGAATCTGTTTGTATGTGACTGAAACATTCTGCTTCTGCAATTAGCTGCAATATGCCCATAATTATGACATTTAAAGCATTCAAAATTATTGATCATAGGAGTGAATGATTTCTTTTGAGAGTTCATGATTGTCAGTTGATCTTTTGTTTCTTTCAACACTTCAGATTTTGCATTGATATCCTTTGAATCTTTAGCACTTCCTTGTGAACTAGATTCTCCTTTAACAGTTTCATGAAAACCAAGACCAAATTTAATAGAAGGAGACCTTTGACTACTAAGAATATTGTCCAGAATCTTAGTGCTATCTTGAAGCCTTAAGAGTTTATCTTTTTCTTCTAATTTACCTTTAAAAATGTTTACCTCAACCTCCAATCTTTGGCATTGCTTCTTCATACTTTCTTCAATCCTTCTTCCTTCTTCTACTTGATCATTCAATTTTAAAATCTCTTCTTGTTGGAGGATTAATCCGTCTTGCGGACAAGACCGATCTCCCTAGTACTAAAAGTATCTAGCAACAAACAACCAAACATACTAATCTTTCTCTAAGCATGTAAGGTTTACAAAAATCTCTATAGAGGTGTTAAGGACTTACCGTTTGTCCAGTGCTTGTTTGAAGTCGTTGATTTCCCTCGCGCGCTTGAAGGAGTTTTCCTCGTAAACCTGCAGTCAATAACAAGAAAAATATTACATAGCACCTGTATAGAAGTCATCATAAACCATGCTTATCATAGTGATCAAGGAATCTATGAAATAAACCATTGATTGAAAGCTTATTGAGAAAAATGAGTATATTTGTATTAATTTCAAAAGAAGAAAATCCTTACAACCTGAGCCTTGATGTTGCACAGGACTTTCCGAGGTCCGAAGTAGGAGTCTCCTTTACTTTGATAAGCTCTGCACTCCTCCAACCAATACAAATAGAGGTATGCAATATCTCCTCACAAAAGTCTTAGTTAACTGAGTCTAAATCTCAACAGCGCTTAACTTCAAATATTCTAAAAGCTTGAACTCCCTTTGAGGCTACCCAATGCCTCTTTTTATAGTGGAAAAGAGGAGGTTTTCTGTTCCAAGTATGAAGGGATAGAATCCTCCTTCAAAGGGATAAGCTCCTCACATCAAGGGGTTAGATCCATAAGGTAAGGGATTCATGCACCTCACAAGAGCGGTTCTGCCACCGCAAAATCCATTCTAGAAGCTTCCAAAATTCACTTTTATTGAGCTTTTTAGGATTTACTTGTGCCTTTTTAATCTTACAGGGGTCCACACCTATAACAAAGATAAAGTGCATTCAGAAACGCAGGAAAGCTAAACATTGGGTGCGGGACCGCAGGCAAGATAGCCAGAAAGTGCGACACCAAAGTTTAGGAGACTTTTTAGGAATTTTTTCTGATTTTCAAGGCTTGACATGAGGAAATGATATGTTAGACTTGAAAAAGGGAGAAGTATGAGTAATAATGAGCTCATACACACAGCAGAATGTCAGGATGACAAATTTCAGTGTAACAGATTGCCCCCTAAAGTGAAAAGTCTGGAATAGATGATGCTGAAGTCTGTCATATATGAAGAGTGCAGTACTTTATCATTTCAAGGATCATCCCGTGGTCACCCCAGTCAGCACCTGTAAAAACATTCAATGCAAAATATATATGTATACATATCATCACTGAGGTAGGCATTCCCATACTCAGATTAAACTAACTAAAAACTGATTCAACTGTTCTGATACAGGAATGATTTTGAGTACATCACAGTATAGACATATGTGAACACAGTATGGACGCAGCCATCTATTTATAAATAGTCCACTGTATAAATTATAACAAAATTCCTCGCAGCCTGGATGGTAGAAACTAGATCCAGGGCCTTGATTTCTGCATCTTGAACTAGTACGATTCTATCCATGCGAATGAATGTGTCGAAGTCAAACATGGTAGAAACCACTTGATTACCAGTCAATGATGTAAACTGTTAACAAGTGTGAGAGTAACCACCAATAATGTCAATGGCTCTCAAAGTACCCAGTACAATCCATGAAATGTGAATGAATGAGCTGAAGTTGAACATCTCACGGAATCATTCGATCGAAGGTCGATGATGTAACCCGTCGTCGAAAGCGAGAAACCTGCCATTAAGGCATGCAGATTTCAAGGTACTGACGATTTCTAGATCAACTTCCCAGATAATGAGTTGTCATCGATAGAAAGCGATCCGTCGTAGGCAAGCCCACAACACGAAATCATAGATCAAGTTTTGAAAATATATTGGCAAGGACTGACTCAGGGATGGTCAAAATGGATGACAGATATTTTGCAAATGAATGGTTTATTTGAACTGTCCTCTTGAACACATAACGACACTGCAGATGGCTTGGTGACAATTGACCCAAAGCTAATACCCAGAAACCGGATGAAGACTTTCAAATGAGGTTTGATTAACTGTTAGGCAAAGGATTTCCCAACCCAGGTGAATGAAAGTGTCGTGTTCAAGAGTGGTTGACTGAATTTTTGAAGAATCAAAATGTAACAAACACGCCCATTTTCCTCTCTTTTCCCCCACCATTTCTGGCAAGTACCTCTTTATTTTTGACAAGCTTGAGGAGGATAACATTTTCTTGTTTATAAGCTCATCCTTCGGATGAGTCCAAATTAGTTTAAGATTCGAACCCTAAGAAGGAGTGGTTCGTTCCTGTTGAAAATTAAACAGGTCCTTTACTGTTAACTTTTAACGAGTCCAGTATAAGAGACAATCGGTGTTTTTCATTTTTAGGGAGTCAGAAGAAAAAACTTAAGAAAACTCCATGGGTGTACTTTTTCGTAAATTTTAGTCTCTCAGGCCCGAAAAAGGATAAAATAATGCGGGAGAGAACTCTATTGACCATAATTAGTCAACGTATACCTTTTTCGTAAATAGTCCATTTCAGTCCGTAAAAGGGGTAAACTTATACTGAAGGGACGATTATTCATTTACTTTAACGAGTTCGAACAATCAAGTACTCGACGATCTTTTCATGTTTAGAGAGTTTGAAAAGGGCTTAAAAGAGGACTCCAATGTTTCGCTTTTTCGTGAATTTTTGAAAGAGTCCGAAAAAGTGATAAAAGTATGCTCTTTGTTGAAAAATGATCAACTCTCCTGAAAAATCCAATTTCTGCACAAAAACTTGAAACATTACACATACATGTTTAAGATGAGTAAAAATGCTTCAAAAATACCCTTTTTAAAGTGAAAAATAAATAAATTAAAAATTCATCTATTCGAAAAAACTTATAAAAAGGACTTTTCAACTTCATTTTTACCGTTCAAGTTCAGAGTGAAAAGTAGAAGCTTTTGGGTAAAAAAGTTCCTGTGAAGATTTTGGAAAATCTGTCCGTTGAAATCGAGAACCGTCAGTCCCAGGTAATCCATGACCTCTTAATCTTGCATTTCATCTGTTTACAATTCGTTTTTAGGCTTTAAATCTTATTTTTAAGGGAAAAATATGGTTCGAAAATGGCCCGCGAGGGTCTGCAGGTGACACACATGGTACCTGCGGACCCCGAATTTTTCCTACAAGGAAAAAAGTTTTGGGTCCGCACTTTCCTTACAGAATGCGTGCGTTCCTACACACTGTTTACAAAGGTAAAGTGCAGTCCCTGCGCGTTTAAATTTAAATCTCAAATTTCTCTTTTTCCGCCCAAAATTTTTCAAATTAGATTGTTCTAATCCATCTTTTTATGTATTGTAGGATTAACAAGATGTTGATTTGGAGAGAACGTGAACACGAGGACGTGGATGACACCGCAATGCTCCATATGCCCACAATGCAAAGATTAAGAGCATGCGGTTTATATAAATTCTAGGCCATCCAAGGCATGAGAGCACAGGTAGAGCTCCTGACATGGATGGTAAACAGGTGGAACGTGCAGGACCAGTGTTTCATTATTGGTGGCCACCGGCTCGAAATCGAGCTGGAGGACATTTATTTTCTGACTGGTTTGTCCAAGAGGGGCGAACAACTCTCCTTGTTTGGGACTAGGCCAGGTGGCCAGACTGTCGCTAGTCTTCGGTAAGAATTCTGTAATGATGAAGTAGACCCCAGGGACAAACGGATTGATATAAAAACTATCATCCGTCCCGAGCTGAAAGTTATTGCATTTACTGTTACTAGGCTGCGCGGGAGTGCAACATTGCATGTAGCTACCGGTTCTCAGATGCGCATTGCTGTGGACTGTTTTCGCGGCACCATTTTCAATTGGTGTGACGCTGTGTTGGCTAATATAAAAGGCCAACTAACTAGAGCAAAAAATGGGAAACTGAATAACTTTGGATATGGATCCATCGTCGTCTCCTTTGCTCTAGAGAGGATTTCGATGCTAGCTCCACAGAGTATCCCTGTTGATGCCGGTAGACTTAGAGAACCTAGGATGGTTCGTTGGTCTGCACTGATGGCCCGTCATGGTATTGAGGGCGCTGATATTGTTCGATTTCATTCTTCATATTTTCGTTGGCTAGATCGCTAAATTTTTGTCATAGAGGACTTTCCGTACGCTGGGATAGATTTCCGCGGCGACCGAGAGATGACTCTCCCAGCAGGGGAACAGTGGGATGATTCAGGTAAAAATATTTCTTCAACAGTTTCTAATTTCTAAATTTTTTTATTTTAGATCGTCTTGTCAAATAATAACAATTTTTTTTTGAATATAGATGTGGGCCCACGGCGACCAGCCCATCTCCAACCTTATGAAAGAAGACAACCAGTTGCAGCTGCACCAGCTCCAACAGGCCAATCAACAGAAGTCTTGATTGATTTAGAGCATCATCTAGAGCGTTTGACTCTAGATATTCCGGAGACAAACATATATGACATTCCACTCATATTGCAGAGATATGTGATTGGTGTTCCAGGACCTTTTAGGAGGTTCCTGTGCAGGGTGGCTCGGGCAGTGGTTTCTTATCGTGATCACCATCAGTGATGGGATGATCGTGTTGTAGACTCATATTTTTGACTTTTTGTGTTATCATTTTCCGATCATAAGGTGTTTCCAACCTATGATCGAAGACGATGTATATTTTTTGAAAACACTTCTATCCTATGATATATATCACTATTTACCGGCTATCTGCGTACATTTTATGAATGTTGTTTGTTTTACTGTTTTGATCACTGCAAATGTCGATTTATCATACTAGAAGCAACTGCGTCTGCTAATGTATTTAAATGTCTTGGAATATGTTGATATTCAATGTAGTCAAATTCACGTTCCAAGAGACAAACTCTTAAAAATAACCGTAACAACACTGGATTTCTAATGGCATAAACCCTGTTAAGCTGTAATACAACAAGCTCAGAATCCAACCTCACAATCAAACTCCGAATCCCAAATGATATGGACTCAGATAATAACTCAATCACTGCACTATACTCGGCAATGTTATTCATTGTTTGACCAAGGCTTACCCCATGCATGGAAACTAACTCGTCAGAGGGTGAATAGATAACCCAAGCTGCGGAAGAAATGTTCCGTGTACTACGACAAGCACCATCAGCAAAACCAATGTAGGTTTGAAGAGACGTCGACATCTGCAATATCAAGAGTAAAAATCAGATAAGCAGGAATAGTGATAAAACACACTTCTAAACTAGGCACACCTTTCTAATCTAAGACACACCAGCAGTAAAGAAATCTAACCTAAAAAATAAAATATCTCTATACCAAGTTTAAGCATAATATCACTTTAGATATAACCCATTTCTAGGCTTATCTAAAGGGATACCATCAAAATCTATCAGCTCATAGGCCCCTTTTGCCAGTTTTCGCTTAACAATGAAAGGACCATGCCACATGGGCACGAATTTCCCAGCTCCTAGCTTATCGTTGGCTTGATCATAAACTAAGACTAGGTCTCCTTCTGAAAAATTTCGAGGGGTAACACTTCTATCATACTAAGCTTTTACTCTTTTGACATGAGCCTCGTTTGCTATTGTAGCGTTTCTCCGATTTTCATCCAATTGAGCCAAGTACAAAAAACGTTTCTCCTCTTCAGACGTAGCTGGGAGTAACTCTATGGCTAATTTCAAAGATGGAATTTCGCATTCAATCGGCAACACAGCTTCCAAACCGTAAACGAGTTGAAAGGGAGTGAAACCAGTTGATGTTTTGACTGAAGTTCGATATGCCCAAAGTGCTGAAAATAACATGGAATGCCAATTCGTTTTGTGAATACCAATAATTCGTTTGATCATGGTGACTAAAACTTTATTTATGGCTTCGACCAGACCATTGGCTTGCGGATAATATGGAGTGGAACTATCGTGGCGCAAGCCAAGATGTTCTGTCAATTCAGTCATCATGACATTCCGAAAATGGCTTCCATGATCAGTAATAATGGCTTGAGGAACACCGAACCTCGCAATTATGTGATTAAACACGAAAGTTGCAGCAGTCTTGCCGTCAGCCGAAAATGTAGGCATCGCCTCGGCCCACTTAGTAAAATAATCTACTGCTAAGATAATATATGCATGCCCCCCGACCGAGTGAGGGTTACATGTAATAAAATCGATACCCCTTTTTGCGAAAGAACCAACAGCAATTATGGGATGAAGAGGAGCGGGAGGCGCATACATCTTACGATCAAAAAGTTGACAATTGTGGCATTTCCGGACTACATAAATACAATATTTGAATAACGACGGCCAGAAATAACCAGCGCACAATATCTTTTGGGTTGTAGCATACCCAGACATATGACCACCACATGCTCCAGAATGGCATTCATTTAAAACCTTTTCAGCTTCTTCATGAATAAGACAGCGTCGGAAAACAGAATCCGCTCCACGACGATAAAGTGTATCACCAATAACATTATACTGTTGGGATTGGAAACGTATCTTCCGTCGCTGAGACCGCGAGATTTCAGGCCGAAAATATTGGGTTTGGAGATAAACAATAATATCTCCATACCATGGATCAAGAGTACTGATAATAAACAGAGATTCGTCCGCAATGGGTTGCTCTGCCACAGTTTCAGTATCAGTAGAGGGGAAATCACACATTAGTTCTGCAAAGACTAAGGATTTCTTCGCCTTGGATTTTTCAAATTCCAAGTCGAATTCTTGTAGGATGACTATCCATTTGGAATACTTGCCCCCTAGCAATTGTTTGGTTAAAATGTACATCATAGGGTTGCAATTAGAAATTACCGTATTTTTGCGTAACAATATGTAATGTCGAAATCGTTGGACATCTTGAGCAGCTGCCAAAGCCAATTTCTCCACATGCGTATACTTAATCTCAGTTGGATGCAGATTTCGACTAAGATAGTAAATCACATGTTTAGTGTGAGATTCGTCTTCCTGAACTAACACCATCCCAATGGTGGAATGAGAAGCGACGAGATATAAAATGTAATCCTGGTTGTAGTTGGGAGGATGCAATAACGGTGCATGGGTCAACGCGTGTTTAAGTGCATCAAAAGATCGATTAGCGATCTCATCCCAAAAGAATGGAATGTTCTGTTTTAGCAACCGGGTAAAACCTTTTGTAAGCTCGGCGTAGTTAGGAATAAATCGACGTAAAAAGTTTGCTTTCCCCTGCAAACTTTGGAGTTGGCGTAAAGTCGAAGGAGGAGGTAATTTGACAATAGCTTCGACCTTCGATGGATCGACGTGAATACCTGCTTTCGAGACAACAAATCCCAGTAAACGACCCGACTCAACACAAAAAACACATTTGTTTGGATTCAGCCGAATTCGATACTACCGACATCTCATAAAAATAGCACGTAAATGTGTAAGATGGTCAGCCCTGCGTGATGAATGAGCAAGTAAATCATCGAGATACGGTTGCACAATGTGCTTAATGTCATGAAACGCATAAGACATTGCCCTTTGAAAAGTTTCTCCAACGTTCTTCAATCCAAAGGGTAGTTTGCAGTAATCAAATGTCCCCCACGGACAAATAAAAGTTGTTTTTGGCTGATCAACAGGGAGTATGTTTATTTGATTATACCCTGAAAAGCCATCCATAAAGGAAAACATTTCACTGTCGGCACAATCATCGATTATTTGATCGATATAGGGAGTTGGATAATTGTCTTTAGGACAAGATCGATTAATATCCCTATAATCGATACACACTCGTATCGCTCCTTGTTTTTTAATCACAGGAACAATATTAGATACCCAATCCGTTAAGGGAATCAGATAAATAAAACATGCACGAAGTAATTTTTCAACCTCTGCTTTGATAGCAGCAGCTTTTCTAGGATGCATTTGACTTAGACGTTGACGGACAGGCTTGGCATCCGGGTAAGTCTTGATTTCATGTACGACAATTGACGGATCAATTCCTAGCATTTCCTCATAGGACCAGGCAAACACATCACGGAATTCTTGAAATAGGGCTTTATAAGTTTGAATTTCTTCTTCAGTACATGAAGCACCTATATGAATGTTTTCAATTATTCCAGGTTTTACTGAAATGTCAATTGGAATCGTTCGAGAAATATTTTCCAAATTTAACTCAGAATCAGGATTTTTCAATGGATTCTACGGTTCTTTGACATATTCAACAGTAAAAATTGAAGCGAAATCATCTTCAAAATGATCTAGTTCAGGTAAAAACGAAGATCGATGATGTAGATCTTCCCATGGTAAATCGTCAACAGACAATAATTCATGAATCTGCTCATCAGAATGAACAGGTTCAGGAAATGCTGTTGTGGCTGAGCTAGATATAGAAAGTGATTCCTCATGGATCGCATTCACTGGATCAATTTCAGTTGAAGAGGGGTCGGAAAATGACTGTACAGCCTGATATGCAAGTTCAAATGGACTCAAAGGCATCATGCCATCAATTGAATCTAACTCGGATTCGGAAGGTACGATCCAAGGATCATCAAACATAACAGAGTTTGACGAAATCATATGAATAGTTGCAACAGAAGGCGATACATTAGGAGGAGGAATGGCAAAAGTTCCTAACAAACCAGAATCTTTAATCAAACCTACTCCAACATCCTTGTACGGGATAGTCGCTTTACCAACATGCTGGATTGTTTCTGTAGAGGCTGGGTCGGAAGAAAAATAAGTTAACTGATCTATTGTAACGATCCTTCCTTGATATGGAAATTTTATGAGTCGGAAGACCGAAGAAACAATAGCAGTCATAGCATAAGACCAACTACAACCCAGAAGAAGGTTGTAATCAAGAGGGGCATCAACCACTTCCACATCTAGATTTACAATTTTACCTTCAACCCCTATGGGTAAATCCTGCAAAATACCAAAAGGGTGGAAACCTCGACCATCAAAAGCCTTAAGAATCATCGGAGATTGGTTAAGTGTAGGAGAACCAAGTGATTTCCAACACTGAATCGACATAATACACGTTGAAGCCCCCTCATCAATCACAGTCTGATAGATCGGTCTGTTTTTTACTAACACTGGTATCTGGAAAGCCATCTGATGAGGTAGACGAGGTGTACTATTTTCTAAATCGAAGATTATAAGATTAGAATCCTGAACATCAACAGCTCCTATGGCAGACAAAAGCAATTTACGCTGTGCTGGGCATGATTGCAGCACTTCCAAAGCTGACATTGCTAAAGGAGAAATAACTAAGTCTTCAACAATGTTGTAATTCTGAGCAGCTCTCGCATGTGGATTGAAAGCTGATTTACGAAGAACACCTTTAGCAGGCAGTTTGATTATTAAGTCTGGATTGGTTTCTCAATCTGTAGCGGAACCTAAACAAGAGGAGGTGTAGTTGATGTATTTGCATTAGAAGATTCTGCTTCTTTACCATCAACAGGATTCTTAGTACCATAATCTTGCGATCGCGTCGCAATCCTTACATGAGACATCATCAAAATTGGTTCTTCTGAAGCAGTCGAGGTAGAACCAACCATCTTACTATCTTGAGTCGGAAAGGGATCCTTCAAGACAGCAGGTTGTGAACCTTTGACGAATTTCACAACCTCGGCCCGATGTGGGCATTCCTTAGTAAAATGATCTTCGTCACAAATGTAACAAGGATAACGTGGTTTACGTTTTTCGTCATTGGATTCATTTTTATCAGTTTTTTCTTTCGAATTCTTTTTGTTTTTATTCTTCCCTTTCTTTTTACTACCGGATTTAGATTTAGCTGTAGATGTCTCCACAACATGAATATCGGCAGAAACTTCGGGGGAAGATTCTCCTTTCGGGGAATCAGGTAAAGTTATAATTGGAGAAGAATTCTTTGAAGATTTATTCTTACTTTTAGTATTGACTGTACCAATCATACCATCAGCGGCATGAGACCCTGAAGGAGCAGCAACTATTTGACCTTGTTTTGGAAGGTCTGGGATTTTTTCATGTAAAGTACCCGACTGCGTATAAACGAGGTCAAGGTACTGAGCTTGAGAAATTACTTGCTCTTCAGTAACAACACCAGCCTTAGCTACATCTTCAGTAATCTTGGGTAACAATGATTTAACAAACCATTCTGCCAAAATTTGATCCGGAATATAAAATTTCACCAAACGTCTCCTACGTCGCCATTCATGAATATGATCAGAAATATACGTAGACGAGGATTGTTTCAGCGAAGTTAATAATTTCGTGCCATTTTCGTATCTGACCGGTAACTGAAAATGAGTCAAGAAGGCAGTTGCTAACTGACTGAAATTATGAAACGAGCCTCGTGGTAACTCAATGTACCATTTGGTTGCAAGACCAATAAGAGTTCTTTGGAAAAGACGTAAGCGAATCGAATCATCAATGATTGAATTAGACGCACACCAAAGGTGATAAGTCATGACGTGATTTGATGGATCCTCTCCTGACTTACCTTCGAATTTTGGTATATCACTGGGCAACTTATGCAGCATTGGCGTCCAGTACTGATAATAGAAAATCAGATCATTTGTAAGGCGCGTCAAATCAGGTAAATCCAAAGTTGCGATAAATGGTAACTAACGGTTAGGATCGCGAAAACCTTGAGTAGCCAAAGCAGTTCCAGGAGGTGGATACCCAGGATAACTAGGAATTGGATTAGCATTAGGAATTGTATAACCTCCTGGAAAACCAGGATTAACCGGACTGAACTGGGGTTGTTGAGATTGTTGATAAGTATAGCCAGGGTACGGTTGATACTGATAGTTTAGATTTTGTATATAGGGACCGAAATGTGGTTGTCCCTGGTATGGTTGATACGTGAATTTTGGTTGACTTGTGACAATTGTACTTGTACCGACTTGTCCCGTAGGCATCTGCACCGAAGTTTGAACCGAAGATCCTAACTGGGGTACAGAGACTTGAGGGATTTGCATGGATGCAGGGATAGACGAACTCGGGGTTACAGATACTCCAAAAGTAGGTGTTATAGGTTGAACAGGCGTAGCAGCAATTGCAGCAGTTTGAAGCGGAGTCTTAGGTGAACTAGGACCAGCTTTCTGAACAGGACCAGGTGCAGGAATTTGAATAGTAGGCTGGACAGGTTGCTGAGTTGGACCAGAAATTAAAGGCTGTCCAGGTTGATAAGGCAACTGCACATTAGGCTGCATAGGCTGTTGATATTGGGACGGATCCCATACCATATTTATTCCGGGGTATTGTCCCGCAAAAGGTTGAACGTAGGGTTGATAAGTAAGTGGTATATTTCCGGCTCCTTGAATAGATGGTTGACCAGAAGGCTGTTGGAAACCTTGAATCGGGTACTGACCTTGAGGTTGATAACCCTGAGGCACGTAGTGAAGCTGGGGTTGATAAGGACTCTGAGGAGCATATTGAGTTTGAGGTTGACCTTAGGGCATATACTGTCCTGTAGGTTGATACCCTTGAGGTGTGTACTGCCCTTGGGGTTGTCCCCCAAAATAATATGACTTGACAGTTTGTCCTGGGAAAAAGTTACCTTGAGGTTGCCCCCCAGGTGGTAACTAACTTCCTGAAGGTTGCCCCCCAGGCGGTAACTGACTACCTGAAGGTTGCCCTCGAGGCGGTAATTGACTACCTTGAGGTTGCCCCCCACGCGGTAACGAATTTCCCTGTATTGGCCCTCCAGGCGGTAACTGACTGCCTTGAGGTTGAGGATTCAGAATATTACCAGACATCATATAGATTTGTGCTGCGTTCGACGTTTCAGTTTTAACACCACTATTACCAGATGACAACATTTGTTCGATGGGTTGAGGAGTTGCTCCCGAGAAAGTACCAGACAGAGCCTGATATCCCGAAGGAACAGAAGGACCACTATGTAAAAATGATTCCGGTGTCTGGGAAAACATGGATGACTCTCCGGCCATAATGGATGGTGGATAGTAACCTCTGGGTGTAGGATGAAATGGAACTCGAGGTGGAGAAAAAGCAAGACCCGGATTCTCTAAATTTTTTGTTAAAGATAGATACCAAGCACTAGTTTGAATAGGGCTGTAGAAAATAGATTCACGCTCCCTAAGATTTAAGGATTGAGGGGAGTTGGGAAGAGATATATCTTCGTCTGGATTAGTAAGTTCTTCAATGGAAATAAGACCAGCTGGAAGATCGTCAGTGACAATATTTCTTACCCTAGGTGAACCAAGATCGCTAGAAGTTGGTGAAATAAATCCTGAGGATGTTTCCAAAACAGAAGGTTCAGTTTCAGGTTCAGAGATTTCAGGTTCGTCAGCCAGTTCACTGGAAGCAGGAATACTACCAGTAACTTCAGAAACTGAAATCGGTTCTTGAATGTATTCTGTTGTAGGTATTTGATGATCAGGATGGAAAACTATGGATGAACTTCCAATTTCTGTTGATCTAATCCTACCACTACTGGATGATACTAGAGCACGAAGCCCTTCAAGCTGACTTGGTGAATATTCAGGGGGTTTCCCTTGTAGTCTCCAGGATTGTCTCGGCAATTCCGCCATGATTAAATATTAACTAATCACACGCAAACAAAGAAAATTTCAATGAAAACACCTAAAGTCTCTAAAGAAACAAACAGCTGAATCACATGCTTAAAAATCTAAGAGTTCAAACCACACACAAACAGTAACTTTCCGTACTAAAAACACTAGTTGGTGATGAAATCCAACTTAGTAGAAATTTATCACAGAAAGGGCGGTTGGAACAGTTACCCCGACAACCTGCTTAATGAAACAGACTGGCACAAGTTTCCTCACAAAACCATCTCGTGTGAAGAGAACCCCCTAGAGAGTCCAAGTGAGTCTAGTCGACGTCTGCTCCAGGTACAGTGAGATCTTTCCTTCACCGTCACCTTAGGAAATAATCTTAAGATAATGGACACTAAGGTTACCAATAGTAACAAATATAACTGGGGGAACAGTCTACGATCCGATTTCACGCGCAAGGGTAGAGTAGCAAGCTCAATCCCCTTGAAGGCTCCTCGACATGGTTAATCCGAGGTTTACCGACAAGTGACCCCAGGCTCCTCGAAAATGGTTAATCCGAGGTTTACCATTTGTAATACGCGCAAAATCTTCTATCTTCCCCAATGAAACAGAATTGATTGTCTCAAAGGTTCGGACATGATCTCGTGATTGACTTCTTTAAGAGAAGCTTCCCAGATTATACAAATTACAATTGGATTTATCTCCTACCACAAGATTTGTCTACTTGTTTGTTTTTACTACCTTGGAGAGTTAACTACTCCCTACTCCAAGATACTAGCCTAAGCTATGTTGGTGATAAGAGCCCTAGAAAATAAAAAGATTGCTAGATGAATTTTAATTAAGCGTTACTTTTAAGAGTTGTTTCTTAAGTCAATGGGTGCGGAAATGAAACTCTGATGGTGTGAAGACTTGATTTCCAAAAGACACTAAAAATGCACCTAAAAATGATAATCATATTGTTTTCTTTCAATGAAATTCTAATTAAGGAAAAGTTAGAGAATGCAACTCTTTTAATAAACAATTCCTTCTTTAAACATAAAGAATACTTGAAAGAAAATATTTTTGTCTTTTCCAATAAATTATCAAAGCTCACAATAAAAATCCTTTCACTTTCCAAAAACTCGAAGCTACAAAACAATTTTTCTTCAAAAGAAAGCTAGAAATTTTAAAAGCACTCAAAACTACAAACTAATTTCGAGATCTACAAAGTTTAATAGCACTCAAAACTACAAATTTTAATAATCTAAATGAATAAAAGCTTTAAGATTTTTTGAAGAATGTTTTTACTTAGTTGTTCAGCAAACTAAGGATCTATTCGTCCAGAATAACAAAGAGATCGAAAACACTCAATTATGTTTTTATTAAAAAATGAAATTCGAAAACCAATAACAAAGTTTCTTTTCGAAGATTTGCAAAGAAACAGGTAACTCTATTTCTCAATAAAGGATGATTTCACAATCAGGTCAGATCCAGCAAAAAGACCAAAAAGACCAAGGTAATCTGAGGTACTTCAAAATTTCAAATGCTTCAAATCGCTACAAAGACCAAGTGAAATGCAATCCAAAACGCAAAACTTCTAGAAAATCATCAAAACACCAATACTGCTGAGATTTATTAACAGAAAGCTTTTGACAGAAACAATCATCAATCTGGGCAGAAAACAAAAACTGAAAATCAAAATCAAGATAAACTAAAGAAAGAAATCTGAAGTTTTTCAAAACTTTAACAGGGTCCTCAGGCTCCAATATGTCACAGGTGTGGTCCCGCACTGTTTACACAGGAAAAGTGCGAAACTGCCCGCACTGTGAAAACAAGGCAAAGTGCGGTCCCAAGAAAAACTAGAGAAAAACTTAAAGGATTCCAAAATTTTCAAAAACAGAGAAAACCTAAGCTACCTAGGCAGATGTCAATCAATCAAAAACCAAGAAAAACGTTTCCTCAAGTCAAAATAAAAGAGAACCAAAAACAACAAGTTCTTTCCCCAGTGGAGTCGCCAATTTGTTGGAGGATTAATCCGTCTTGCGGACAAGACCAATCTCCCTAGTACTAAAAGTATCTAGCAACAAACAGCCAAACATACTAATCTTTCTCTAAGCATGTAAGGTTTACAAAAAGCTCTATAGAGGTGTTAAGGACTTACCGTTTGTCCAGTGCTTGTTTGAAGTCGTCAATTTCCCTCGCGCGCTTGAAGGAGTTTTCCTCGTAAACCTGCAGTCACAAACAAGAAAAATATTACATAGCACCTGTATAGAAATCATCATAAACCATGCTTATCATAGTGATCAAGGAATCTATGAAATAAACCATTGATTGAAAGCTTATTGAGAAAAATGAGTATTTTGTATTAATTTCAAAAGAAGAAAATCCTTACAACCTGAGCCTTGATGTTGCACAGGACTTTTTGCGGTCCGAATCAAGAGTCTCCTTTACTTTGATAAGCTCTACACCCTTCCAACCAAGACAAATAGAGGTATGCAATCTCTCCTCACAAAAGTCTTAGTTAACTGAGTCTAAATCTCAACAGCACTTAACTTCAAATATTCTAAAGCTTGAACTCCCTTTGAGGCTACCCAATGCCTCTTTTTATAGTGGAAAAGAGGAGGTTTCTTGTTCCAACTATGAAGGGATAGAATCCTCCTTCAAAGGGATAAGCTCCTCACATCAAGGGGTTAGCTCCATAAGGTAAGGGATACATGCACCTCATAAGAGCGGTTCTGCCACCGCATGATTCTTTCTAGAGGCTTCTAGAATTTACTTTTATTGATCTTTAGATTATCATGCCTTTTTAATCTTGGCAAGGTCCGCACCTATAACAAAGATAGATTGTGTTCAGAATCCAGGAAAGCTGAAAATTGCAAGTGGACCGCAGCAAGATAGCCGTAAAGTGGTGACACCAAAGTTTAGGAGATCTTTTAGGAATTTTCTCTGATTTTCAAGGCTTGACATGAGGAACTGATATGTTAGACTTGAAAAGGGAGAAGTATGAGTAATAATGAGCTCATACACACAAGCACGTCGTGATGAAAATTTTCAAAGGTAACACTTCTTTCAACCCTTTTTCTTGTTCTTCAAATTTTTGTAGAAGTTCTTCATTCTTCTT